>WBMZ01005206.1:128105-157768 GCA_013400975.1 Atrichornis clamosus
TCTTTCTTTCTTTCTTTCTTTCTTTCTTTCTTTCTTTCTTTCTTTCTTTCTTTCTTTCTTTCTTATTGTTTTGTTGCCCATTTCAGCAGATAACATTATGAAACTGTGTCCTGATGAGACTCACTTTTGAAAAGATTTCAAGGGAGTTTTATGAGAATGAAAAATAATAATTTTTATAATAATCAGTTTTAAAATACTGGATCATATATTTTTCCTTAATTTTTACTCTAACAGCAGTTTTCAACAGGATTTTCAACCCTATCTTCACTGTACAATGCAGTTTAGGCTTTGTTTCTCACTAAATTTTTTATATGTACAGGGGATCATTACTGCAAATGCTTTACAGATTAAAATTTGTATCATGTCCAACACTTTGTAATGTGTTGAATTCTTATAAGGATAAAGGTCTATTCACTTATGATTTAGTATGAGAAAAAAAATACTATTTTGTACTATTTTGCTCCAAAGGAGTGGAAGGAAACTAACTAGTAGTTTGTTTGTAAGAAATCTCTGTAGAAAGAGAGTAAGATAAAAGAGTGAGATGCAGAGTAAGATATAAGAAGTCTTAAAGGCAATCTGGCTGACTTGTTGTACACCATTCTTTTTAAAGGGTCTTGCAGAAGGGAGCAGCTATACTTAGAGGCATATCATCTTGTGCATATTTGTTGGTAGGTAGGTGTGCTTTTTAAGGAGAAGGCCTGTAATGTGAACATGTTGGGCTTTACATGCTGAGAGAGTGAGGAGAGAGGCCCTGAAGAGACAAAAATACTTTGGTCTAAAAGGTACTTTAAAAGTTTTTGGTTTGAATTATTTTAATCACTGGCTTTCAAACTCTTTGACCATTGTAAGGACAAAACATTTCATCTATAAGATCCAAGACATAAGTTGTCTAAATATTTTCAGAAGGTTTCATTCACAGCATAATTGTCTCTTTTGGAGCAGTCAGATCTTCAAATTGGTGCCTCATGGGCATGGCTGCTGCATTTATTGCTTAACACAGAAAGGACTGAGATTTGTATTCTTGCTTTCAAATTCAGAATCAAACTAGTGAATTAGATTGTAAATTACTGCTTAGCAGTCACAAATATAAATGGAAAAAGCTTTTTTTTTTTAAAAAGTCAAACCTGCTATGGGTGAGGTTTCTTAAGCTTCAAGAAAAAATGTTACTGCTTGATATATATGCATTATCAACCTCTCTTCATGCTGCATTCACTCTAAATGTATATACTTTAAACCTCTGCTTTTGTGTACTGATACTTACTGGTATGACAAAGGAGGGAACACATGCTATGTCTTTGCTAGCATTAAATGTCTTAGTAATGCTTTCTGCACTCACAAATTAACTCAAATTTCACTTCATTGAAAAAAATAATACTGGAAAATAATTTTTACAGATGGTTAGGCAGTTTTGGGAGAACAGGTTGTTCATTTAAGAGCCTTTGAAATGGCTCTTAATGTAGGTAAGCCCAAACAAGTGGTTACTGCATTTTAGCTTGTCTGATGAGAGCTTTACATATATTTTTCTGAATATCCATCATCATTACATGCTGGACATAATTTTGCTGTGGTGTGTCGCTGTTACTTCTCCAAATGCACTGGTATGCCAAATAAAGGACCTGGGGTTCCTGGTGGACACTATGTTGTCCAAGGGCCAGCGCTGTGTCCTGGTAACAAAGGTGGCAGACGGGTACCCTGGACTGCATCAGGCAAAGTGTGTCCAGCAGGTCAAGGAAAGTGATCAGTCCCCTCTGCTTAGCACTGAGGCCACACCTGAAGCACTGGGTCTGCTTCTGGGCTCCCCAGGACAAGATGTGGACATGCTCGAGGGAGTCCAGAGAAGGGCCACCAAACAAATTAAGGAGCTGTTGCATCTCTTCTGTGAGTAGAGGTTGGGAGAGCTGAGACTGTTCAGCCTGGACAAGAGAAGGCTCGGGAGGAATCTCATCCTTATATGTAAATACTTACAGGGAGCATGCAAAGAGGAGGGAGACAGGCTATTTTCAGTGGTGCCCAGTGACAGGACCAGAGGCAGTGGGCACAAACTGAGACATAGAAGGTTCCCTCTTGTCGCTGTTGAACCACTGGCAGAGCGAAAGAACCAGATGAGTTCGGGTGAGGCAGAAAATCTGAATTTATTATTTAATTCTAAAACTTATATAGACTTTCCACAGGTCGTCCGGATTGGGTCAATTCATAACCTCCCCCTAGGCCGTTAGGCCAGGTAGAATGTCGAACTTTCCAGAGACAGTTTTCAATAACATCCAAGCTTATATCTCTATTTACAAAACATAGAAAGAAGAAGAGAAAAGTTCCCGTGGGAAAGGTCTGTGTTACCACACCCTCTTAACATCAGCAAACACTTTTTCACTGTGAGGGTGACTAAGTACTGGCACAGTTTGCCCAGAGAGGCTGCAGAGTCTCCCTCTTTGGAGGTATTCAACAGCCATCTGGTCACAGCCCTGGACACTGATTTATTTAGGTGGCCCAGCTTGGGCAGGTGTGTTAGACCAGATGAGCTCCAGAGGCCCCTGCCAATCTCAACCATTCTGCCATCCTGTGGAGATGCCTGCTGCTAGGGCCTATGTCTGGTGTATCCAGGCATCCTGACTTACTGCACTGGAATAATAGTTACTCCTTTTTTTTTCGTGATGAGCACAATTTAGGCAGCTGACATTGTGGGCACATGAGCAAAATCCTGAAGCATATTGTGAACCAACAAACAGTCATGATCTATCATGAAACCCCAACAGGAGAAAAAGGCTGACTGATGAAACTATCTGAAACCAGCCCTTTCATTGGCCCACCTGTTCTCATAGCATCCCTTCACTGAAGATAGAGAGTAATTTTCTTGTTACAAAGGGAATTACTGAGACCTCAAAAGGTGTGCTGCAAGATAGCATGCTGTCTCAAGACAGCTATTTTAGTCACTTGACAGAGTGGTGTAATCAAAAGATTATGCAGTAACAGCAAGACTGTTGATGCATGTGCACTGCCACCACCTATGTTAGGCTCTTGATAAATGATTGAGCAGGACAGCCTATGGGGTCAGTGTGCACAGTACAGCAGGATGCCCAGATCTGCTAATGTGGATTGAGGACAGACCTTCTGAGCTTTCCTACCTGCTGTTACACACTTCTTTTTGCAGATGTGGCTGTTGCTTCTCTTCTCCCAGTTGTAAAGTGGAGCATTTTCTTCACACTGTGTTGTAAGGATTAATTAGTTGGCATTTAGAAAGAGTTTCAAAGAGGAGCTAATAGGACAGTGTTAAATCTGAGACACAGGAGAGTACAATCTATTAGGTTTTTATCTGAGCAATCTCAATGATGTCAGAGAGACAAATTCCTTTTCTAATCTAGGAAGTGAAATCCTGGGAGGTGGAAAACCTCTGCAGCTTGCATTTGAAAATATGATTTAAAATCTTTCTGACCATAATTTCTGAACTGTGGCATGATGAATTAAATCAAAGTAAAGAAGCTGAGTATGTAACTTGATTTTCTGTTCTGAGTACTCAGCAGCTCTCAGTAATGTTAAGAGGAAATGTGCAAACTTTTTGGTTTTTTTTTTTTGTTTTTTAATGAGGTCACTTAAACAGCTGCTTCAAGTATGGAATTAAGAAGCTAACTTTGGTTATCTTGGCTTCTCAGAATATTAAAAAATTTAAGAAGGGCTTTCATTATATAGGGAAATCATAATGTGCCTTCTCTGAAGACTTCATCCATAAATAAATTCTTGTAAGCAGGGCTTAATATCAAATGAATAGAGTCTGCAGCTACAGCAGGTGTTTGAAAGTCAAAGAGTGGCACCAATAGGCATAATTTAAAGTTCATTAGCATCCGTGGAAGAAAAAAGTATATTTTTTGTTAAGTTCTGGACTTTAGCTAGAGCTTTACAAGGGCATATATACATTGGTTAATTTTAAAATTATATATTTAACAGCAATGATAAAGCACTTTTTAGTCATTACAATATGTTTTTGAAAATTCAGGTTTAAAAATAAACTATAGATGAAGAGAGGACTTAACTAGAACAATTAAATACCTCTTAATGCAGGGCTTGGCTATGGTATATATGCAGGGCTTGTGCAAATAACAAGAATCCCAGGGATGGACTCTTAACGCCACAAGAGACATTTTGTCTTCAAAGCCCTCGGATGCAGAAGCTGCCTGTTCAATGCCCAGATCTCCTGTGACTACAGAAGTAACACACATCAGGGGTGCATATCCTGTTGGGATTGCACAGAAAGTGCAGCCTTATGTGCCACTTTCCCAGCCCTTGGGGAGGAAGTGGGGAGGGAAGAAGCCTGTCTTTCTGACTGCCAGCCCCCCCTCCCATTAATCTCCAGATTGTTTTGTTGCAGCTGTGCTGAAATGTATTCCATACACCAGCTGTCAGCCTAATGTGACTTGAAATGGGCTGCTGTAATAAACCATTATCAAAGCACTTGAGGAGAATGTGAGCCTTGACCTTATCTGGATAATTATCTAATAGAGTGCACAGAGTGATCCCTTTAATTGGTGTTGTCATCCTTTCCAGCCATGCTAGAATGTGCTGGCTTGGACAGTTACCGACTCCTAGGGTGTTTTCACACTTTAATATCAAGGTCCCCCTTGCAGTTCTGTAGACTTTGCTATGGACGTGAATCACAGAGGATCGATAAAAGAATTTTACTGGGAACATTTAAAAAATGCTGTTATTTAAATTGCTTGCTAAATTGACTCCAGCTAATTCTTGACAATTACTAATGTTTTCCTCTGTGTTATGTGAGAAAGCCCTGAACAACGTAACAAGTTTAGGTTATGGTCAGGAGACTGTCAAAATGCAGGCCTGCTAGGTCAAGACAAGTTTTTCACCCCTTCTTGACCCACTGTCAAGAAGGCAAGAGGCTCAGCTCTTCTAGAACACAAATTTACTCATTTTGATTACTGCACGAAAGCAGTTCTTTTTGGGAAAGGATGGATGAGTAGGATTCAGCAGTACATCTATAACAGTTTGTTTCCTCTAGTTTGGTGAATGGGGGCAAAGCAGAAGACCCAAGCAAGTTCTCTTTGAGTTACTTTGTTTAAGAGCTTTGAATAACTTTGTTTTTCTATGTGCAAAGAAGGCATTTTGTGAGAATCTATATGTGTAGGTGGGAGGATAATTTTAAAGTCATTCTTGTCTTATGTCTCTCATCTGCTTTCCTTTGAAAGTTCATCTACTGGGGAAAATGGTGGCACTCCATCTTAAGTAGCAATATACACTATCAGTTCCCATTACAGCAACTCATATTTTTTGGACCATAAAAACATCTACCAGTGTTCATGTGTTAGTCATATAAAAACACTTAATTGTGATTTAGGTAGAATGTAACTGAAATTTAATCCCAAATCCAGTTTATCATCTTTGAAAGAAGTCTCTCATAATCTGTATTGCTGTTATGTTTCTGGTCCATATTGTATTCTGGAAGGTCAGATTCTGGAAAGCAAGATCCATGGTTTTAATATATGTTACTTTTGAAAAATACATTGGACAATTTTTTACTGAATAGTTATGGTATTGAAATACTGTTTTATTTTTTACCTTACCAAGAAGTCCTGCTCTAGCCTGTACCCTTGGACTTTTGGCCTTGTATATCTCTCAGAATCACGTGGCCAAAAGAAAACTGATAAGTGTTCTTATTAAAGATGTTCATGGGTTTTTTTTTTCATGCTCTATGCAATTTTTAAAAATACATTATGAAAATACTCCAATTATCCCTTTATGTTGGCAAATTTATATGGTTACTTTTACTTGATTCCTGTATTTTCCTAATGAATGCTATATTAATACACTATAATATTAGCTGTTTTTCACTTACATGCAATGAGATGTGAATAGCAACTCATATTTCAGACTCTGAGAAGACTGAAGACTGCACTGCAAATTTTAAAAAATATTTGTGGATAACAAAGACCTTTTATTTTTTTGCATATAAATGCATATCAATGAAAATACAATGCAAAGATTGTTGCTATTTCAACAAAATAAAGATTTAAAATATAGCAAACAAACTCTTTGTGCTAGTGCTGTAAAAATAAAGTAACTGTGAGTGAGTAGTGATGTAGGTCAATCCAGCTGCTCCTCATATTCGTTGTGACAGTTATTGGAATAGCTGGAGGCAGAGTGGTTACTGATACACTATAGTGTATTTAGAGTTTTAGATGCTATGGCATCAAAAGCAAGACCAATGGGAGCACTTAAAAGGATATTGGTGATACAGAGGTTGAATTTCATCCTGGGAGGAGGTAATGATTCTCATGGATTTGATTTTGAGACACAATTGACAAGGCAATAGGTATCAGATGCTTATGGGTTTTTTTCTTGTTATTGCTTTTATGACACTGAATTTCTCTGTTCCCCAGTTCTCCACATATCCCTACTTAATGGTGTACATAATGAGAAAAAACTTTTAAAAGGGTTAGATATCCGATAGTACTGTAACAAAAATAAGTTAACCCCACATAAATCAAAATCCTTGACTTCCTAGTTACACTGATTAAGTAATCAAGGATGAACATATGCTAGGTACTGGACAAACAGAAATCGTAGAGTTCCCATCCTATCCTGAAGAGTTTAGTGGACACACAGAGCGCATGTAGCATGAGGGGTGCACCAAAAAAGAATAATAGAAGAAATATTGTGGAAGTTCTGTGATCATGTTTGATTTGAGTGGGAAAGGCAGTGGAATGGAGACAAACACTAAGAGGGAGAGAGATGACAACAGACAAGAAAAAACACAGGGTGATAAAAGTATGGGATACAGTGAAGGAACAGGGATTCAGGGTAGGTCTGATTTGCTATTACTGCATGTACCATTTTTTAGCACAGCACTTGCACAAGAACAAATTCATTTGAGAGGTGGACTATTTTTTTTAGCACAGGCCACAATTTCAGGAGTATTAAGTAATATATGTCATTACCAGCAGAATTGGTATATTGTAAGAACTACTTCTCGTGTAATAAACATTGTAGCTTAGAAACAGATACACAGACCCTTGAAATGAGTGCAGATCTTCTCACTTCACATCAAGCCTGATGCCTAGGCAGACAGATCTCTCATCATACAGCAGATCTGTATCTCCTTGATAAGTAATGCAATAGGATTGAAAGGTTACTTGGGAGTACTGTAAATAAAGGGCATGTAGCAAGACCTTTCAGCTGATGTTCATAGGTAAAGGTGAGAAAAGGGTAGGTTTCATGATGACTGATGAAGTTTGGAGTTGCACTGTGTCTGCAATTTAATAGCAGTTATCAGCAGTCAAGAGACATTGTGAATAGTCTGTTCTATTAATATTACTTTAAAAGGCCGTGTTGTTGTCTGTTACCCTTTCTTTACAACTTTTGTCTGAGAATTGCCTTCGTTTTTATGGAAGTGAGGAAAACCATTTCAGCTGTACTGTCACGTTACAAATATGGGTTATCACTTTAATAAGATCTGTAGTTCATGATCATGGCTCTCAGCCCAGCGTAGGCAGCCGTGCTAATAAGAACTTGAAACTTTTGGACAAGACGCAACACCAATTCCATGGTGCACACAGAGCACTGTACCCTGAAAGTAAAATCAAGTGTGAGTTATCTTTGCTCTCAATTATTAGCTATGGTTCCTTAATCTTGCAGCTCTTTGGATCTTCATGAGCCTTCTTTTGCAGGATAAAAGCAAGATTTAATTTGACATTGACTTGACTTTCAGATAATACAATTTTTAGCAGCAAGTAGGTAAGATTTTTAAATGCACTTGAATAAAATTGGTGCTATTTTCTGATTCTCATTAAAGGATTAAACTATAAGTATTTTATGAAGTTATTCTTTATAAAGGTATTTTTATCAAGTTATTTTTAATTGACAGAAGAAAAAAAAAATTAGAGGAACTCAAAATAGAGGGAAGTGCCATTATTCAGAAGCTTCCAACCAGGAAATTATTTGTCTACTTTGAATATAAAAACCCCAAGTACTGTATATTTTACAGAGATCATGCTGGGCAAACTGTATTCAAATTTTCTTTTTCTGGGCCCTCTAACAAAAAATTCACCTAGAACATACTTCAATTTCTTGGGTCATTATTCCCTATATGAGGATTTTGAGTGTGAAGAATAAAGGAGTTATGCTTTCTTCCTCTCCTTTTTCTTTACTGCTTCATCTGTGAAAACTGGCAGAATTCGCACTGTTGATCTGGGTTTATTCCATGAGAGGGTGAAAATCTACCTCTGTGCAACAGGGCAGTGAAGGGCCTGTTGAAGAATAAACCAGCAAAATCCTTGTGATTTAGAGATAACATTTCCCCTGAAAAAGGCCGTTGTTTTTCATACGTATGCTCAGCAAAGGTAACCAGATATTTCATAGTGGTATCCTCTCTGTTGTATTGAGTTGCATAAGCTGTTTTTATCTTACCTTTTGCCCTGCTGTGATAAAAATCACCTGCCTTCCAGCTCTCATTTAGTCTAGTTCCAGTGGTCCATGTACTGTCCTGGGAGGATGAATAAGAAATAGCTTCCTCTCTGAAAGAGCAGGATGACCTGACTAGCCTCAGATGACTAAGGATAAGGGAGTGGAATAATTCAGCAAGGAGATTTGTAGGGACAAGGGTGAAGCTGGAAAGCTCTCTGAGTCTTGTCGTGAGGTGAAAGGAAGCAATGCTGGAGCTCAAAAAGCATATGGTGATGTTGGGAAAAGCCTAGGAAGGAAACTGGTTTACCAGGTCAGGAGACAACTTTAAATACTTAAATTCTGAATGATTTTGTGCTTATTTATATTGTTAAAAAAACCCTGAATTGTTGTATTCTAATAATAGTAGATGGCAGCCCCAGTCGAATATTCTATTTAGAGAGCAGCAATCACCTCATGGGAAACACACAGTATATGCACAGGTATTAAAAAGTGGCCCAATGAGTGAGATAATTGTGAGCTAGTTTAAATGTGATATAAAATGATAAAAGCTATTATAAAGAATAACTCTTTATTTCTTGGTCTGTAGTTATATGCCATTTCAAGCATATGGTATATGCCTTTTTTCACTTAGGTCGCAGTGCTTCTTTTGTATTCAAGCTTCATATACTGTTAACAGGTCATATAAATCCATCGAATTAAAAGATATTGTGTACAACAATTTGTTTTAATTATGAAATATCATGTGTTCTATTTAACTGTGAGTTCAATGAATGGCTATTTAATTAAGGGTTTTAACTCAGATAATCAGTTTGCATCACTGGGCAACAAGTAATCAGTTTATAACATGCAGTTGAACAGCCAAAAGAGCATCAGGCAAACCTTTTCGTGATAGTTTATTGGCAAATTAAATGATCTGGACTCCAGGGTATATATAAAACAGGAAAGAGATGGTAGGTAGGAAGGACATCAGAGGAGGGTACTTGACAGAGCTTGTTGAAGCCATGTAAATATTGGTAGGGGCTTGTCATTCACTCTGTAAATACAAGAATTCACTGCAGACACGCTATCACATTTGGAAGAATAATGTCTTGTACTTTTGCCTATCTTTGGCAAATACATTGCAACTCTTAATAAGGAGACAGTAAAGCTATTTATTGTGGGCTATCATATAAAAGAACACATCAGTGAAGATTTTTTTTTGTGGGAATATTAAAATCCTTTATTTTTCCTTTTCTTTTTTTTGAGGTCTGTTTTCTCATTCCACTTCTATCACATCTTAAATAATTTCTGTTTGAATGAAATTGATTATTCATTTCCATGAAAAAACTACTGTTTACATCAGTACCTTTCAGAACACATACATAATTGTATATACTCACATTCTAAGGCTGATATACCTTCTGAAGATTTAAAGTGACATAAAAAAGGCTTGTATTTGTTATTATGAACAATGTCTTCATTTGATGTCTCTGCTGTCATCCATTTAGAGTTTTATTTCATACATTGTAAGGATAAAGGGGGCCATTCTGATAATCCATGATATATTTTGTGGGCCCATAAGATTTCAGCCAACAATCCTAGTATTTGTTGCAAAAGCTGTGGCTGATCTATTGACTCATTTTAGAAAGACAGTCAGTCTCAAAATAGGAAGTGATGCATAATCCAGTACAATGCTAGAAAGTTACTCCAACATTTTATTTCCTTCACTGTTAAAGTTTTGCATCTTATTTCTCAATTTCTTTTACTTTTCTTCACCTGAGCCTACATTAACTGCCAACTAAAGAGGTTTACCTTCTCATGTAGACTTCATTTATATACCATAGCTAAAGCTTTTCATACTGTTTTTTCCAGGTAATAATTTAAATTAGGCAATTCCTAAAGGTTACAACTCAAAAGAATTATTTGGGGAATGCTCATGGTTTGTAAAAGGTATTCTAGTTTAACTGAGAGACCAAAACTAAGCATGATCCTGAACTGAAAATGGGGAAGTGCCATGGATTTGCTTATCAGTTTTACCTCTAAGGCTTTTAGATTTCATAAAACAAATTGAAGTCTGCTACACCACATGCACATGAACCACTTTTTCCCCCCCTTTTAGTTTATGGCAAGTACAGGTTTTGCATTTAAACTACAAGAATAGATTTCTCTCTCCCCCATTGTAAAACAGCTAAGTCATCATGATGGTACATGTATAAAAGACAAGCAAAACATACTACATAACAAGTGCAATAATATTCCATATAATAAAGTTCTTTTACTGAGCTCCTTTCTTCATGGCCTATTAATAAAGCATTTTTTTTCCATTTTGATTTGGCTGGAGCAGAGGAGGATGAGAGTTTTTTCTGTGTAAGGAGAGATTTGCAAGGGGGTATTAGAAGGTTTTCTTTCGCTGTTCTAGGTACAATGTCAAAATAATTATGACTTCATATCAGCCTAATAATGCGTGCACAAAATGCTGCATTTGTACAGTATGCTGACTGAAGAAATTATTTTTCAACTTTTACAGCTATTTCAGACTGGATGTTCTGTCTTGGCTTTCTGCTCATACCACAATTTCAATTTTAAGATATTCAGTGACTATTTGAGTGAATTCAAAAATGTGAAGAAATGAAGATGAGTTGGAGTCTTGAGTTTAGATAAATCATGCTGAAATGTAGTTTAAAAACAAGTGAAATTTTAATTCTGCTTAGTAAGAGCCCAACAGCTTCTGTAGTAGAAAAAACCATATCAGTTATCATACCACATTTCACTGTCTTAGTGGACTAATGTTTTACAGCAAGGGCTACCTATAGATGGCACCAGGAGTAAACACTAGAAGGGCTGTACAGAAAAATCCAGCATACTTATGATTGTGAAGAGGCAGTACTCAATGACTTTCTGAATATTTTTACTGCGCTACAGTAGTTTTATTAATTTTTATGGCAAATAATTAAAATCCTTCATCTGACCTCAGCTGAATATCGAAGTCAGGAACTGGATTCAGTAGATACTAACCTAAATGGCCTTTGGCTTAATCTTTGTCTTTCTAGGCTGTTCTAGATCTCGTGACAGTTCTGGAGATTATAATGTCTTGCAGCTCTAAGCAACAGCATCACAAGGCTCTCTACTCCTATGTATGCTGCTGAAGAAGATGCAGGGCCAGAACATTGTCTCAGATGGGGGTTTTTCTTCCCCCAACTGCATCATGGTTCTCCTGGTTCACCAAAAAACAAAGGGATGGGGGAAAACAAAGGGATGCTGAGTTATGTCAGGAATGGTCCCAGAGCTGGACTATTTCTTTATGTGACTCTGTGCAGTGATATGTTCTGAGACGTGCCGGGAAGCAAAATTAGCCTTTGGGGCGGTGTGGCCCTTGGTGTCTGTGATTAGTATATGCATCACTACCTTTTGCTGTCAATCTCTTTGTCCAAACTGGCTCAGTATACCCAGTCATAAAGCTTGCAATGCCAATTGGAAACGTCATCAACATTAATAATGTTGATCCATCTTCAACTGCAAACATAATTAATAACCAAGCAAAAAACAGTCAGCATAAACTGCACAAAGGAGTCTGTCCCAGTGTTATTCACCTTTGTAAGTCAAAGCAACATTACATAAAAGTAAAGAGAAGTCAGGCTGACACTAGAGCAGGACTCTGGAGATTAGTATACAGATGAAAAGTCCATATTACAAGTTTTCCTGTTCTGTCTTAAGTAAGGTGAAAAACAACAGCATTAAGGCAAAACAACGTGTGAAATTAAAATAAATAAAATTTTGAAAGCTAACTGGTAACTATTTTAATTTTGAAATTTATTTTTAAGCCTGGAATTAGACTGTTAATAATAGTTTTGGTATCACATTAGTTGATAAAGGCTAGAGGCCTTGATCCAGCATAGGAGTTATCACCACTTCACTCATTCTCATGGAAATGCTTTATGGAATTATTATATGGAATTCACAGAACTTCTTAGATTTTTCCACTTTTCTTAGTCTTTGCTATGATCTCAGTCTTTCATTCATAACTTCAACACTTAAGATCTTGGGTGCGATCACGCGGCACGGCAGAATGGCTGGGGGATCAGACCCAGCCAGCATGGATTTAGGAGGGGCAGGTCCTGCTTGACCAGCCTGATCTCCTGTGATGACCTGCTTGGTAGATGTGGGGAAGGCTGTGGATATTGCCTACCTGGATTTCAGCAAAGCCTTTGACACTGTCTACCATGGCACACTCCTGGAAAAGCTGGCAGCCCACAGCTTGGACAAGTGCACTCTTTGCTGCGTTAAGAACGGGCTGGATGGCCAGGCCCAGAGGAAGGTGGGGAATGGCGACACTTCCAGTTGGCAGCCAGTCACCAGTGGTGTCCCCCAGGGATCAGTGCTAGGCCCAGTCCTGTTTAACACTTTTATTGATGATCTGGATGATGGGATCAAGTCTACCATTAGCAAATTTGCAGATGACACCAATTAGGGGTGACTGTCGATCTCCTGAGGGCAGGAGGGCTCTGCAGAGAGACCTGGACAGAGTGGATCGATGTACTGAATCCAACGATAATGAGATTTAACAAGTCCAAGTGCCAGGTCCTGCACTTCAGCCACAACAACCCCTGCAGCGCTACAGGCTGGGGACAGAGTGACTGGACAGGGCCAGGCAGAATGGGACCTGGGGGTACTAGTTGACAGCCGACTGAACATGAGCCAGCAGTGTGCCCATGGCCAAGAAGGTCAATGGCATCCTGGTCTGTATCAGGAATAGTGTGGCCAGCAGGACCAGGGAAGGGATTCTTCCCCTGTACTCAGCACTGGCTGTACGGTGAGTGCTGTGTCCAGTTCTGGGCCCCTCAATTTAGGAGGGATTTTGAGATGCTGGAGTGTGTCCAGAGAAGTGCAACAAGGCTGGTGAAGGGTCTGGAACACAAGTCCAGTGAGGAGTGGCTGAGGAACCTGGGGATATTTAGTCTGGAGAAAAGGAGGTTCATATGAGACCTTAACACTCTCTAAAACTGCCTGAAAGGAGAGTGTAGCAAGGCGAGGGTCAGTCTCTTCTTCTAGACAACTAGCAATAGGATAAGAGGACGCAGTCTTAAGCTGTGCTAGGGTAGATTTAGGTTAGACATTAAAAAGAAATTCTTCCCAGAAAGGGTGATTAGATACTGGGATAGGCTGTCCAGGGAGTGGTGGAGTCACCATCTCTGGAGGTGTTTAAGAAAAGACTGGATATGGCACTCAGTGCCATTGTCTAGTTGGCAAGGTAGTGTTTGGTTATAAGTTGGACTTGATGATCTCAGAGGTCTTTTCCAACCTAGTTGATTCTCTGGTTCTATAAAACATTGTGCAAATCCTGTAATGAGATCAATGGCCATGTCCCACCACTCTTCTGGATCTCATCTTCTCAGACAGATTTGTGTGTATAGATTGCACATCAGAGGTTCAAAGAGCCTCCAAAATAAAATAAAAAAAGGACAAGATTGACATACAAATACTTAAATTTATCTCATGCATGACAAATTTTTAATGTTGCAAATCTACTGTAGTTTTTTCAAGCACTTTATCTCTTCTATCAGCATTGATCCTGTAAATATGGAGGAAGGATACTGTAGTGTTTGTTTTTGAGAGACAGGGAGAGCTCATGGCTGTTGAGGTCAGTCCATGAGGGGAAAAGAAGGGAAGAAAGGAAACATTCATTTTTTCAGGAAATAATTGCCTCAGAGTACATTTTTCTTTTGATGCTGGCTTGAATATTGTTTCCATCATACAAGTAAATTTTTCTTTCGTACTATTTATTTCATTTGATTGGACTTCAGGCAACAAATTTTCTGTGCAAGAGATATACACAAGTGCATTTCAATTCTTTGTTATCTTGCTTTCCAAGAGCAAGTCTCAAATACCTACCATTTGAGGGGGGGGAGTTAATACTCTAGTAAAGCTTTATTCCTTTATCAAACAACAGATTTTCTGGTTTGTTGATTTCAAAAACCTTCTATAAAATAGGTTTCAAATGCAGTGCATGGCAGTGCTGTTTTGGTTGAGAGGTGATGCAAAACATACAATTCATAAGGCTATTACACTGCTAAAGCCACATAATTTTCTTTTAAAAATTAAACATTTAGTTTCCTGACATGGCATGTGTCATATTCTCATAGCACTATTGTATTATGTCTCAGAGTGTCTCGACAATTTTTAAAATAATACATGTACTCTGTCATAATTATTTTGATAGTGTTTAACCAAGTTGAAAACATTGTCTGCTACTTTAACAGTATTATTGCCTTTAATTTTCTTAATTGGCATGTTATAATTTCATTCCAAATACCTTCTCATTGAAAGAATTCAAGTTTTAATGTGACTGCAAGGGGATGTGTAACTCTTCCTAGCCATGATACCTAACTTTTGAACTGTATGAATACATGTGAGTACCACTAGTAATATTAACTGGAGCACTGAAACAATGAAATCACTAGTACCTATAGTGACTCCATGCCACCATGGGCATTTTGTGTTCAGGGAGTAAATTACTTGGGATAACAGAGCAAAAAGTGAATTCTCCTTATCTTCTACACAGCCGTTTAGTCCTAACTTCTCTCTCATTGACACAGTTTTACATAAAGTATTATATACTGTGTCTGCATATTTCACATATTTGGTTATAAAGGTACATAAAATTACGGTGGAATGGAAAGGAAGTGATATTGTTTTGTTTGTACTTTAAAATTTCTTACGTAAATTTTATGTATTCTTTTTTAATAATGCTCCAAGCTGATACACAGTTCCTGTTACTTTTATTTTCTTATAATTTTAAATCTTTATATTCCAGTATTCTCTTTAGCTCAGAAGTGCGTCTCTCACCTGTTTCAGTTTTCAATAACAAAGTATTATTTTTTAATGTATAGGGATGCTCTGGACTTACGAACTTATTCCCATTTCTAAAATGCACCTTTCCAGAAAAAATAGTGTATTTTGATGGATAGTCTGATAAATAATACTCATACATTCTCTCTCAATCTACAAGTCACTCATTTTATAAGGCCGTGTAATAACATCAACATTTAAACACGTCCTTAGTGACCCTTAATTGCTTGATACGGCCAGCATCTACTTTATGAGTTTAATCTTGGTAAGTTTATCAAATTAAAAATACCTTCACATTGAGAAAGATATCACACATTTGGCACACAGTACTTTCAATTATATTTTTTTTCTTGGATACTTGACTTAGCTAGATTAAAGCATCTTTGCTATAGAAGAAATGATGAAGGTATTTGAGGCTTATATCTCCAGTGATAGAGCAGCAGATGACAAAACGTCTGGGCCACAAACAATTTTTCATGTCTTGTAGGCCATATCAATTTTTCCTTAATTAAACATTCAGTAGGATGCTTGTGGTTTCTCTGTTTTATGTAATTCCTGAATTTAAAAATTACCTGTCATTTTTAGGTGCAATAGAATTTAGTAGCTTGTGAAGTAGTTATCTTAATTAAAAGGAAAAAATACTGGGTGGTAAATTATTTTCCATGTGAACATTACACAATTTTAAGTTTAAGGAAAGGAAAACCATAGTTGCCCTTACTTTAGCATGCAGGAAAATAATTAGAGAGACACTAATAAAAACAGCAAAAGCTGTGAGAGACGGGAGAAAGAAACTGGAAAAGGCAGAATAAGGAGAATAGCTTCAAAAGGTTAGGTTGCAGAGTCAAGAAAAACCAAGCAAGAAAACGCTTTCTGCAGCAAGCCTTGTGTTCAGTGCTGAACGCTTCCTACCTCTTCACCCACCTCTTGGCTTCATTAATAGTACCAGCTGTCATCAAGAGACAAACACCACGAAAAGACCTTGCCCTTCTGAATGGCTGAGGCTTACTGGCTCATGTTCTTCTCCATGATGCTCCAAAGTCTTCCATATCAAGTTCCGCAAATGTTTCAAAGCCCTTGATGGACCCCCGAAAAGAATGTTGCTTGTGAATTGGCGAACGGTATAAGGAATACAGCTGACTTACAAAACGGTATTTCCATGTCATGTTCCTTTCAGTGAAAGACTACCCATGAGCACAGTTCCACAAGCACTTGTTTGTGATTTCCTGCTGGAATGCTAACAGTGAATATCCCCCCAGGCTGTGGGAGCAGGGGAAATAGCCTCACTGGGCTCTACGCTCTCCTTACTCACCGCTTCCAATTGCATTCCCACAGGCTAAGTAATTTGGTTTAGGTTTATGAAGTAGTGTGAATTAATCTCCAGACTGACTTTATTTCAGTACTTAGTGCTAAACAGCTGGCCAAAGACTTGTGTTTTTACTGAACCATTCCTCATTTTCTCATTGTCTTCAGTAAGATGAAGTAGCAGAAATGTGGACATGATTATCAATTATGGTTATCACTTATTCACACCTGCTTGAAATTCTAGATGCTGAGAAGTCTGCTTGTTTTACTGAGTATGAGAAAAACTTCCTCATTAAAAACCCACAACTTTTTGATAATTATTTTGGTACCTCTTGCTGTATTAATGCAGTGTTTAAGAACATGGTGGTTGTCCCATATTACCTGCTAGAAGGCTGTACTACCTACAGCTATAAGTAGTATAATATTCTGTAAGTTCTAAGCAGATGAATCTCTAGGTATCCTTTGCATAATGATTTAAAGTATGGAAAAGCTTAATTAAATGGGTGCAACACTTTCTGCTCATATATTTACTCCTGGGATGCGTATGGCAGCTATGTGTGCATCCCAGTGTTACCTGTTTCAGACCTTTCAAAATGTGCAAGTGTAACTTCTTTCCATGGTTCTGCATTTATTTGCATTTATTTTTATTGTTAGAATAAGGGAAGAGCAAATTGCACGCTGTCTAAGCCACGTGGGTCTATTAGACTCAGTTCTTCTTCAGTTCTCCAAGACAGCTCCAGCTGATGTGTGTGGGGTATGCCTGTGTGAGTGAGCAGAATTGCTCTCCCTAGGTCACAGGGAGCACAACCCAGTCCATAAGTGGAAGAAACCCAGCATGTGCCTGTGCAGTTAGGGTTTTTTAATTTAGAAATGTGGAGTAGGCAGCACCTTCTTCATCTCGAAGGAAATGTCAAAAGTAATTTACACAAATGCCTGCAGAATATGTTTCAAGATTCTTTTGGGCAGGTACAATTGCTTGTCTTCATGCAGCAAGCCCCTGTTCTCTCTCGTGCCATTGGTTGTAAGCTCCATAATGTCCTAGTTGAGAGAAATTCTGTCTGCAATAAGCAAAGTGTAAAGGTAACTTCATTTACAGTAATTAGGCCCTACCCATCAGTTTATGAACACACCCAATAGACAATCCTTTTCCTCTGGAGGCCAAAGGAAGGAGACAGTTTTCCCTGAGATATGGCTGTTGTCAGCTATTTCAGAGTTGTTTCAGGAGGCAGGAGTAAGGGAAGATTTTAGCCATTTTTCTTATAAATGTATACAGCACAAGAAGGTTCTCATTAGGAGGGATAAATTTCTTACTCTAGGAAGACTTCCTCGGCAATGTGTTGCTACTTTTCCATGCCCACTCCCAGCAGATACTTTGAATGTAGGGAGTTTGAGCTCCCGTGTGGGTCAACATAACGTAACTGTTCATCTTCCAGTTTATAGAGATAATGTCATCTCAAATATAAGTTCTTATATATAAGTTCTTAGACTAAACAGTCTCATGGTAGTTTCCACTAATGTTTTCTACTCAGTATATCAGCTTGGTTTACTGGTAGCTTTTATATCTCATGAGGGCAGCGACTTGAAAAGCTTAGAAACAGATTTTTAAATTAACACTCGTGGGCAAGGTGTAAATGCTGACAGACAGCTCAGCATGGGCCAAGACACAAGCAGAAACTCTTGCACAATATATTGCCATAAAATGAAAGGAGACAATAAATTTGCATCACTGCATGGGAAGAGGCAATGACCAAAATCTCTTGGCATCTCAGAAGAGGGAGAAGAAAATATTGGGGTGGAGCACTCTGTGCACAGAAGAATAATGATTCACTAGGTCAAAGTTACTTGTGGCTTACTGGGCACACAAAGGTGGGGTGAAGGATACTGTAGGCAGTTATGTGTATTGTCACCCTTAAAAAATTAAAGAGATGCTGTAGGACAGCACCACGCTTGGGAAGGACACTGCCGTGCTGGAGGCACACCTCTCCCTGCTCCGGGTGCAGCTCAGACCTGCTGCTCCGTGATGGTCCCTGGAACCAGCACTGGGTGCCCAAAGCAGTGCTGAAATTCAGCTCTTGAGCCCAGGGGCAGGGGTCTGTGTCCTTGGCGGGCAGTGAAGGTCTGGCACTGCAGCCTGATGGTGTTGCACAGGGAATCGTAGGTTTGGCTTACAGGCTTAATTGAGGTAGTTGGGTGTTTTGGGGGCATTGGGGCTTTTAGGGTGCTAATTGCCTCCTGCTATATTTTGAAGTGAAAAGATGCAATTAGAAAGTGAGTTGGATTTAAAAAAATATACTACTCTTGCACTATAAGTAAGTAGCAACATAGTCTCCAATAGTGTGTGCACAAAGGGCAGTAGGTGTTTTTTCTTCCCAAAGTATTGTTGCACTTGCTTGAGGAACAGGCAGAGGAGATAACATGCCAACAGAGGGAACAGAGTGCTTGCAGAGTGTTGCTGGGATTTTTGGTTTTTTTCTGAAGGGAACTGGATTTAGTGTAAGGAAAAGGAGATGAGCAAAGTGAAAGGGAAGAAAAGGGTAAAGGGAGTAATTGAGAAGAGAGGAAGAAAAAGAGCTGCAGAGTGAAGGACAAAGTGTGAATGATGTTATCTAAATGTAGCATTGTTAAGTTATTAGAGTGAATTCATTATTGACTGAGGAATGTTAGCAGAAGTTTAAACAACTTAATTGATCTGTTATTCACTGTCCATTGCTTTCTCTTGGGTGTGTATAACACTGTTCCTTGGTTTGTGCAGCAAATATTCTACAAGTAGAATGTGAGGCCTTTAGTATTTGCTGTGATAGTATGTGACCATACTTTGTTTTCCAGTTCTACAAAGTCATTTTCCAGTTCTACAAAGTCATGGTATCCTTAATAAAACTTACGAAACAGGTGCACTGTGTGCTTTTTGGAGGAAAAAAACCCCAACACCAAAACCAAACCAAACCAAAACCCAAACCACACCTCTTGTCTTTATCTGATTAAAAGCTTAAACTAGAATCCCAGTAGCCAAGCAGTTGTGATTGCCCAAAAGATTTATTTTGTACCTGATGACTGCTGTAGCAAGTGAAGGTTAATGTGCCTGTCACCCCAAAAGGAAGGGTGGGTGTAGTCATTAACAGGTGCCTCTCTCTCTTCCCCTCTTAGTATCAATGTCTCATATACCTTTCTGAACATCAGATTCACTCACAGCTTTTTATCTTTTCTGTTTTTATCCCCCAGCCTGTGCAACTCCCTTCTGATCAGGTTAACTTGTTTTCATTTATGGCAATCTTTCATCAGTTTACTCTGAGTACTTCTGCAGTCAATACAGAAATCCATTAAATCTATATAACAGTTTAATCTCAACTAATAATTACTCATTAATCTTGCTGAAAATACACATTTTCTTCAGCCCATTGCCAAGGCACAAGCTTGGAGGGAAAAAAATGAAGTATTTAATCAGTTCTGTAAAGTTTGTTAATGACAAATTCTGGCTGACAGATTTAAAAATTAGGTCCACTGCATTGAAGTGCATTCCATTTTTAAATAGTGTTTAACTATATGCCAAGCTGTTAAAGAAATTTTTCATGAAAAAAGAGGAGTTGTTAACATTATTATGTCTGTGCCCAATTATTTCATAATGTCCATTTTAAATATACATTAAAAAAAAAAAAAAGCACCATACAGTCATTTTCAAAAAGTGGAGTTTTGTAACTATCAAAAGAGAAGCCTGAAACAGCTTTTTTACTCACTCAACACCCTCCCCAATATTTTCTCCCACAGATTTGACTTTAAAAACACTTTTGTTTTTCCCTGTAATATTTTAGTTACATCTGCTAGCTAATTGAATTGAACACAGATTTTGGCTTTTCTGTACTGAAGAACTCCTCCTTAGTGTTTCTCTCCCATCAACCCATGGCTGCATCCTGGGAGACTCAGTTTTCCAGTGCAGCTGGATTTGCTGACACGGGTAGGTCATGGCCTGGGTTGATTTGGAAGTCCTACATTTGCTAAATAATTCAACCTATTTTATGGCTATTTGCTTAATACTCAATTTCTGAGGAGTTGGTAAAGTGTCTGACAAAAGGTCAAATTGATTGCACCACTTCTCTCTGTTGAACTTCTGCTGCTTCCTGGTGCTGCTGTCAGTATATCTTCACTTCTGATTGATTTTCTTAATTCAAAAATTGATGCAAAAAAGTCTTTTCTAATGAAAAGTGTGTTTGTCAATATTCCCCACTCCCTCTATGGATTTCTGTTGCGTTGTTACTTTGATTACTGGTTCCTGACCTGTTTATATTCTGGTTTGCTTGAAAAACCAAATCTTCATTCTCCAAACACATAGTGTCATTTTCAAGATCTTTTTGTAAGCAGAAAGCAGCCTCATGCTACCAGACCCGTACTGTATTTTTATATTCAGAAAGAGAAGAAAAATAACCTGTTGTGAGCAGCAAGCCTTTATTTCTGGTCAGAGATGAATTCCCGGATAAAAGGATATATTTCTTCTTTGCCTTGTGACACAAAAGTCAGACTTTAAAAGCCTTCTACTTGTTCAAAGTGATTTGGAGGCTGAAGAAGTGACATTGTGTAAGACTGTGTATGACACACACTGCTGCTGTGTGCTTGTTCTGTGCATTCAAAGTATTGAGTCTTGAACTCTTTTTAGTTTGATAGAAAACCCATCATAATGTTTGACTATTACAAAGCTTCAGCATCACAGATGTTGAACTTTTCCTAATGCTTGTATACATCATACAAGATGAAGCAAGTGAAACTGGGTTACAGACAGTGTTTTGCATTGTGGTGATGAATTATTTCTGTCACTGATCACCACACCAGCAATGGTGTACGTGACTGTAATAACACATTTTCACATCCCATGTGCTAGTTCCAATACTGAGTTAATCTTTTTCCAGTGCACCCTTGGACTTTTTTTGCATTTAAATGCAGCAACTTTTGAGGTTTCCTTAATTCAAACTATAATTTTTAACTAAAAGAGATTTTATCATTGAAGTGAAAATAGCACACATTACCCAGTCCTCCAAGTTTCTATACAGTTGAGCACATCCTCTTATTAATTTGGTTTTCCAAGGTTCTGTATTGTTGAGGTGAGGTGTAATACGAATGCACATGTAGCAGAAGTATCTTCCCTCCTTACATTCCTTATTAGTGTGCAGAATGCTGGTCTCCTAGAACAGCAAATGTGACTCTGGGGTTTTCTCTGCTAACACCTGTGGAAACCATGCACCCGTTCCTTGTAGTTCTTCTGTGTAATATTGCTCATTAGAAAAAAAAGGTCTTTTACAGCCTATGCTGATTTTTTTTCTGTTTCTCTAATATTTTGAGCTAGCATTATGTGTCAGAAGGATGTGAAGTGGGACTTTGAATTGGCATCAAATTTGAAAGATCAAATTTTGATTGTGAAATCTTTACTAGCAATTTGTTGATGTGAGGGAAGTGAATTGGTAGTCCAAGTGGAGACCAGTAACCAGTGACCAGTGACCAGTGACAGTGGTATTCCTCAATGATTGGTATCGGGACTCGTGATGTTCAGCATCTTTGTTGGCAACGTGGACAGTGGCACTGAGTTCACCCTTGACAATTTTGCCAATGACACCAAGCTGAAGGATGCAATCAACACGACAGAAGGAAGGGATACCAAGGACAAACTTGAGAGGTAGACCTGTGCAAGCCTCATGAAGCTCAACAAGTCCAAGTACAAGGTCCTGCACCTGGGCCGGGGCAATCCCAAGCACAAATGCAGGCTGGGTGGAGAATGGATTCAGAGCAGCCCTGTGGAGAAGGACTTGGGGGTGCTGGTGGACAAGAAGCTTGATATGACCTGACAATGTGCACTTGCAGCCCACTTGCAGAAAACCAACTGTGTCCTGAGATGCATCAAGGAAGCTGGACCAGCAGATTGATGGAGGTGATTCTGCCTGTCTGATCTGCTCTTGTGAGACACCACCTGGAGTACTGCATCCAGCTATTGGGTCCCAAACAAAAGAAGTATGTGGATGTGTTGGTTCAAGTCAAGAGGAGGATCACAAAGAGGATCGGAGGGCTGGAGCACTTTTCCCATAAAGATAGGCTGAGAGAGTTGGGGCTGTTCAGCCTGAAGAAGAGAAGGTTCCAGGCAGACCTTATAGCACCTTCCAGTACCCTAAAGGGGGCCTACAAGCAAGCTGGAGAGGGACTTTTCACAAGGGCGTGTAGTGACAGGACAAGGGGAAATGGCCTTAAGCTGAAGGAGGGCAGGTTTAGATTAGATATTAGAAAGAAATTCTTTGCAATGAAGGTGGTGAGGCACTGGAACAGGTTGCTCAGAGATATTGTGGATGCCCCATCTCTGGAAGTGTTCAAAGTCCAGCATGGATGGGCCACTGAGAAACCTGGTCTAGTGGAAAGTGTCCCTGCCCATGGAGGGCAGGGTTGGAACTAGATGATCATTAAGGCCCCTTCCAACCAAAACTATTCTACAATTCCATGATTTTTCCTTCTTATCCTAATCCATTGCAGTCTGCATTGCTGGGCATCTAGTGGATTTTTCTCATGTTGTGAACATGCAATGAAGTTATTCTGGAAGACTTAACTAGAAGTAATACCTATCAGTGCACCAATTTTCTTCTGTTTTAACTACAGTGGTTCAAGATGAAATCTTGTTAACAAGTTACAGACTGCAAACTAGTCTCATTTGTAGTCATTGCAATATAGCCATACATGCACATAGATTGTAGGAATAGAATATTCTTTAAGGGAGAATTTCTTCAATGTCTCCTATTTTCACTGCATAGGTCAACAACAAAGATTTGAAAATAAATGGAAAAAAAAATCCCTAGTGTCATGGCTTCTGTGTCCTGTTTTTATGCTTGCACTAAAGCTTTTCAACAGTATGGAGTACTAAGTACTACAGAATAGCACTGACCATTGAGCTTTGCCTGTGAGAGGTGGGTGGTGGGGGTTTCTTGAGATTAAGGTTATTGATCAGACTCCATGGTTCTGACAGTGAATAAATCAGCAACAGTCAGATTACACTGTGTGGAATAACCTCCTCCTTTTTTTGCCCTTTTTTAACCCATCCCACTTCTCTTAAGACAGTGCTCAGAGCAGCTTTCTATAACAAGGCTCTCCACAGGCCAGGTGATCTTGCAGACATCCATGTTTTTTCCAAGAAACTGGGATTATCTTCAGTGTGCCCATTTAGGTACAGTTTCCACTACATTAGCAGAGTTTATTAAAGATGGATTTGTTTCTATTTTGTTATAGGAGGATGAGAAGGCAGGGGTGTGACTGGTCCCTTTTGGACAGGGACAAGGGAAAGCAGAAGTTATAAAAGAGTAATACTAACTTCAGATAGGAATGGTGAATAGGAAATATAAATCCCCAAGGCTGAGGGTACGAAATATTATCCCATTTGCTGTCTTTTCATACTTTGAAATATAGACAGCAGCAGAAATAACTACTCTGTACAATCTTAAAATCACATGTAGTCAGAAACTAGGTGCTAGCAAAGTCAGTTACCAAGACTAAAAATCAAATTGTGTGTGTGATGTGAAGGAAATCTAACATCTGTGCATTTACCAGTCTACCCATAGTTCTGTCATTGTCAGACAACTTCAGGTTTCATTGGGCCAGGTGCTTGCCATATCCACTACATATCACCCTCCTTTAAGGGTTTGCTGGCCTTTTCCACCAGTATGAGAGGTATTTATGAACCCTATAAATGGGACTGCTTGTCAACCTAGCAATGATAAAACATACTGCACCCAGATTATTCAGAATTCTTAAAATGAAACTCGCTGAAGGTAGTAGGGGAAATGTTTTCATATTGCAAATGAACACATTAGTATACTTATGTCATAGCAAAATCCTAAAATGTTTCATACTGCTTTAGAACAATCAGCACAAAAAAGAAATAAAGAAGAATTCTCAAGTATCACAAGCACAGGTTCCACAGTAGGTAAACAGGTGAAAGGAGGAAAGCTGTTGTGTGGATAAATGTAAATTCTGGCAAAAGACAAAGTCCTTTTCCTTTTTTTCAAATTCACCTATGTTTTCAATGTTTGACTTTATTATACTGCCTCAGCAGATCATACTTCCAGATTTGATTGTCATGAAGGACAACCCTACTTTTAAAACAATAAACATGACATACAATTAAACTGTATAGCTATTAGAAATCTGATCAGAAATTTCCAAGGATCTTTTTAAATTGCAAACCTTAATTTTCAAAATTTTTCTGAACGAAGTATCTATCCAGAAAATCCTTTTGTAACATGGAGAAACTAACACTTGCCCAATTAGTTGGGAGTTACGTACAGTAGTTCCATAAGTGTTAGCTCCCCGTGGAAATTCTAGTTGACCTAAATCTCTTAGTGATACCAGAGCGAGCTTTATTTCTGCTTTCCAGGTAGTTATGGAAGTGCCCAAGCCTTCTGAAATTGTTTTGCTTTCTAATGTCTGACTTAAAAGTGGCTCATATTCTGCAAAGTTCTTTCTGAGTGTTGAAAACTTTCAGCAATACTTACAAAGCTGCTACAGAGTGGTAGGAAATGTCTTAGTAGCTTTATTATCAGAGCTGGTTAGCAAATAGGCATGTTCTCTTCTTGCTTATTGTTACTGAATTTGGTTCTTCCTGCAAACAGTGAAACAGAGTAAGTCTTAAAGATTCTGTGGCCTGTAATACTATTTTTAAATAATTTTGCTATTCATTAGTGTTACAGAACATAAAGAGCAAAAGTTGGTGGAAGTAAGTGCTATCTATTACTGTCTATTCAGACCCTGAAAAAGATTTTCTTCATTTATTGTGCAAGAACAAAATTCCCTGTTTATTCAACTTGCCTGAGCTTAGTATGTCATGGAAGAAAAATTGTAAGGATCTGCAGAGCGGCCATGCCCAGTATCACACAAACCCCTTACTTATTCTTAGAGTGGCTGTCCCCGTGGGGTTATCAAATTAAGAGAGAAACGTGAGTAAAACACAGTAAGAGATTGTGACAGACACCTGAGCTTCTGAAAACCATCTGAGGTTTTGCAGTCCTTGAAGGACTGTTTCATGGTAGCTTAGGGTCACAGAACAGAAAATGTTAGTAGAGAAAAAAGAGATATTCTGGAGTAACCTCTGTCTGCATATGCATGGATTGCCAAGCAGAACAGCAAACGTTCCCTAGATAGGGTTTAGTAGGAAAAAAACCCTACCCCAACTCAGTACAGAAACCACTCCCAGATGAATCCAGTAAATATCTTTAGTTACTTTATTTCATTTGAATGAAATAATCTTATTTCTATTTTGTACAGCAGTTTATCCTGTGCATGCGTCCTGTTGGCTCACTAGACACATTAAGGATAGCACAAGGTAACTCTTAACTCTGGCCTTAGTACAACTGCTTTGAAATGTTTACAGATTTATCTTTTCTAAAAACATAGATGTGAGTATTGATGTTTTTCATTCAAATTACAAAGAATCCACCTAGGCACTACACCCTTGATATATGGAGATGTTTTAAATGATTCTTGAAGAGCCAACATTAAAAGAATGGGAATGTGCATTTGTGTAGAATAAAATGAGGTGTGGATGTTAGCATAAAAACACTGAATTGTGGCTCAGAGATAACTGTTCATGTGCTGCATGAACAAAAAAAAAAATCACAGACCTAATCTCCTTTCTCAGCATTCCAACTTAAAGGCGGCTTTCCTTTTATTCCAGTATTACTGGAATACATTATAGGGTTTCTTTCTGCTTCTCCCTGTCCAAACTCCCAACGTTTGCACAGCTTCAGCATACAATGAGTCAAACATCAACAGAGCACTTAAGGAGTTGATCAATTTTAAGTGTGTAGGAATTTCTGTGATTCAGAAAAACTACGTATTCTATCCATATACAGGAACATTATATGGGTTTGAAATGGTAATAGTTTTTCTCCAATTTCATCAATCAGTTTTATGAGGTAGGATCCCTTTACATAAAGATAGCAATCTGCACAAATGTCAAATGATTGAACAACTTTTTCATGAATGTGCGGCAATCCATTTTAATACTAATCATTGATTTTGGCAATGAGAATGAAGTCCCTTTGAATTTTACAGATAGGTTAAATTTCCCTATTAAATAGATTGCAAAATTGTCTGTGTGTTGTGCCCTGCCGCAATAGTTGCAATGACTTTATAGTACCTGAATTTTTATTTTTTCAACAGAGCTTTTGTGAGCTGGTGATGCATATCAGCACACTGAAATGAAACAGGATGGCCATTCACAATATTTTAATGAAAGAGAACATGCTCAGGATGCTGTGTAATTAACTATCCCTTTGAGATATTCTTGCTTTTGAAGTAGATTTTTTTTCTATTAAATTGCCATTTATTTGTGACCTTTAATGCATCATAAATGGTCTTCTTTCTACATCCTAAGCAGCACTGCAGAACAACAATAAACTGTTGTATTGATCTCCTTAAATGACACTTACAGATTGGCAAAGTTACAAGGAAGCTGGTAGGTTTGCCATTCAAGAGCCAAAATAAAGGACTTATCCGTTGCCCCCAGCAACATCTTACTTCCTTGAAATTTTTAGAAATACAACTAACTGTTGGGTTTTCCCCTTCCAAAAGTTTCTGGGTGAAGTAGCTGATGATGTCCTTCATTATTATTATTATTATTATTATTATTATTATTTTATTATTGTTGTTGTTGTTGTTACTATTATTATTTCATTGGCCTCAGCAGGTGTTTAAAAGAAGTTTCTGATGCTTAACCTCTGAACCTGCTTTGGTACAGTTTCTTCCACCTCTTCCCCTTTGGGAGGAAGCTGAGAGCAACCCCTCTACCTATGTCTGCCCCAGGGAATGTGCATAAACCCGGGGAAGATTGGCAGTGAGCTATTTTTTTGTCCCTTCAGACCCTGAGATGCTGCTTTTCCTTCCTCAGCGTGTATGCTGTGTCCTCTCGAATCAAGCAAAAGTGACCTCAGCTTCATTGTGACATTCTGAGAGAAGACTGGAGAAATGTGCACTGAAATCTTATGACTCCCAATCAGTAGTGGTAAATATTAATGATAGGGGGTGTTAAGTACGTGGTCATTGTGGTTTAGACAAGGGCAGATCTTTGTAAGTAGAAAGGAGCCGTTTCTTTAAGATCTGGATCAAATATGGAATTTTAAAGAAAAGCCTAAAATACAAGCCTCTAGGTCAGTCCTGCATCCTTTTACCTAAACATTGGCAGCAAATAACAAAGGCTGCGTGCTAGAAACTTTTAAATTAAAATGGATATAAAAATTACATTTTGTCTCATTAAAAACCCTGGTAAGAACTTATTTTGGAGTGTAAGCTGACAGTTTATTCACATGAAGTATTTGAATATGAAGCTTAATATTTACGTGACAGGGAAGACTATTTTGCCTGACAGGATCTTTGTACACAAAATAATGGAATGGTTGTTTTCCACCAGTGTTCAAATCACACGTGTTGACCAATGGCAGTTTAGTAAGAAATTCTAAGAAGCAAGTTAAGTCTTTTTGACTTCAGCAGAATAATTGAACCACTTTAACATTAGCACCATGCCGAAGAATTATAGCAATCTTTTATGGGCATCTTTACACCTATGAGGGTCTTGCACAGGGTTGTAGGAATTAGTCATGAATAGTGATTGAGCTTCGTTTCTACCTTTGACATCTTGACCTTTGACCCAAGAGCTCTCAGACTGCAGGGTGCACACAAATTCTTGCTGCATTTAGCGGCAGGAATGCTGTACACAGAGTTGTTCCTTGCAACATGCTTTGGAGCCTCAGAGTTGTCCCTGCTGGACGCTGGGCAAGGTATTTATCCCTTAGCTTGTAACCCTGCCACCTATTGCTACACATGTCTAAAAATTTGATCGTTAAGTTTTATTTTCTAGAGGGCTGTATAAGTTTGATAGCTTCAGGTCATACAGTCTGCAAAGCAGGAGCTTAAAAGAAAAATTAAAAAAAAAAAAAGCCCCAAAATACAATGTTTTGTATTTTAAGGGACTAGTGAGACATGTAAGACTCCAATGTGGAGTTTAGTTCATTCAGTGTGAAGTTATGTTGTGCAGAGAATCACAGAATATCTGAGTTGGAAAGGACCCACAGGGAACGTCAAATAAAATTCTTGGCCCCCACAGGACAGCCCCAAGATATCACACCATGTGCCTGAGAGCATTGTCTAAATGCTTCTTGAATTCTGTCAGGCTGGTGCTGTGACCACTTCCCTGATGAAGAACCTTTTCCTAATAACCAACCTAAACCTCCCCGGATACAACTTCATGTCATTCCCTCGGGTCCTGTCATTGGTCACCAAAGAGATCAGTGCCTGCCCCTCTTCTCCCCCTCATTAGGAAGCTGTAACTGCAATGAGGTCTCCCCTCAGTCTCCTCCAGACTGAACAGACCAAGTGACCTCAGCCACTCCTCATACGGTTTTGCCTCAAGGCCCTTCNGGCCCTTCACTTGCTGCTTTCCTCTGGGCGCCCTCTAGTAGCCTAATGTATTTGTTATATCGTGGCACCCAAAACTGCCCCCAGCACTCGAGGTGAGGCCGCCCCAGAGCAGAGCAGAGCAGAGCGGGACAATCCCTCCCTTGCCCGACTGGTGGTGCTGTGCCTGATGCTCCCCAGGACAGGGTTGGCCCTCCTGGCTGCCAGGGCACTGCTGACTCAGATTCAACTTGCCATTGACCAGGACCCCCAGGTCCCTTTGTGCAGCGCTGCTCTCCAGCCTGTCCATGCATCCAGGATTGCCCCGCCTCAAGGTGAAGAAGCCGGCACTTGCCGTTGTTAAACTTCGTATGGTTGGTAATTGCCCAGCCCTCTATTTTGTTCAGCAGTAGCTTATCGACTTCTCTCAATTAGAAAAACTAAATGACCGTACTTATGTGCGGAGATTGATCTGCACTCTGGTGGAAAAAAAAATAAATTGCTGAAAACGTGTGTCTGGGCCAGGGCCAGGGCCAGAGGCTGCACCCTCCGCCCGGCTCCCGGCCCCGTGTCGCCGAGGGCTGTTTCCCGGACACGCTGTCGCGATCGCAGCCGCGGGGGGCGGTGTGGGCGGGCCCGGCGGTGACGAGGGCGCGGGGGGCTCGTCCCGCCGTTGCCATGGAGCCCTTTGTGCCCGCGGAGCGCCTCCCCCGGCCCGCCCGCCCGCGCTG